>JAHDVE020001350.1:0-10638 GCA_022606495.2 Halesus radiatus
TAATTTATAATTTTATACGCAAGTTATTACCCATTTAGAAGCAACAAAAAATAAATATATTATGTCAATCTCGAAACAGATCTGCACGCTCTTCGGATTCTGTGTATTTTGTCCATTTAAAAAAATGGCGCTATTCAAAATAAATATTTATTAAACAGCGATTTCAGTTTCTGCAACCTATTTCTCGTACGTTGAAAAGAATCAATTCATAATATCGATATATGTAGGTACCTTTGTATTTGTCGGAAAGTTTTCAGTACCTACCCAGTAATTATTTTCGAATAAATTCATCGGGAAAATGTGTTCTTTTCAATTGCTACACTGTCTTTAAATGATGAGGGTCACTCAAATAGTTAGTACTAATTTTGAATAAAAAAAAACACGGAAAAAATACGTAAATTTTAATATCAAAATTAAAAACGTCTGTTTTTAAATTACTTTTTTTTGAAATGTCATCGGTCGAGCATCCGCATTTCGAATTCACGAACGCCAGCGCTCTTTTCGTAATAATTATATTTTTAAAACCATAAACGTAAGGAGAAATCGATAAAATTCATTACATCTTTATTTTAGAAACGTGACTCGGCGAAGCGAACGTTCGTTCCGACCTCCCGACTGATTTTCTGATAAAAAACGGAAAATTAAATTTTTAATAATAAAACAGAAAATTAATTGATTATTTTTCTAGCGAACTTTTTGAGTGACCCTCCCTCACTAAAATGGCGGGTGCGAAACTCTAATGATTATTGAAAACGGCGCCAAATATCGCGAACAAATCGAACGAATCTTGCGGTTGAGAATAGAACCAACGCCGAACTCGAACGGATTTGATTTTTTTCTTACTGAATTAACGTTAGTTCTATTTTTTGCCGACAGATGGAAATCGTTCCGTATCGTCGATACAAAATTTTCAGTAGTTTCCGGACTATAGATCACATTTTCCCCAGATTTTTACCCCACATTTTCAACATCATATACGACATCACAACGTCATATGCGACATTCATTTTCAGTAGTTGTCCGGGCAAATTGACCCTCGCGGTGTTCTAAAGTCTGCGGGCGGTTCGGTCTACTTTCGCGAGACAGGAAAAAAAAACCGTGGGGAAAACAGTGAATTTCGTGTCTCGCGAAAACGAACCTCGAGGTGTTTTAAATGGATAGGGCGCACGGTCGTTTTCGGCGAACCAGCCAAGTCTGAAAATTTACCCCCATAGAACAATACTATATATATACTAGGTTTTGCCTATTGCAGAGCTGCAATTGGTTATGAATAGTTGTGTATGTGTGTTTAAATGTGGATGAAGCAAGGAGTGTGTGTGTTGAAAATAATTTTTAAAACGAAAATTTGGAAAATTAATTCTACTCACCGTCCTACCCCTACTCCAACTCCTACTTCAACTCCTACTCCAATTCCTACTCCAACTCCTACTCCAACTCCTAATCCAACTCCTACTCCAACTCCTACTCCAACTCCTACATCAACTCCTACTCCAACTCCTACTCCAACTCCTACTCCAACTCCTACTCCAACTCCTACTCCAACTCCTACTCCAACTCCTACTCCAACTCCTACTCCAACTCCTACTCCAACTCCAACTCCTACTCCAACTCCTACCCAACCCTACTCCAACTCAAACCTGCCCCTACCCAACTCCTACTCCAACTCATACCCAACTCCTACTCCAACTCCTACTCCAACTCCCACTCCAAACCCTACCCAACTCCTACTCCAACTCCTACTCCAACTCCTACTCCAACTCCTACTCCAACTCCTACTCCAACTCCTACTCCAACTCTTACTCCAACTCCTACTCCAACTCCTACTCCAACTCCTACTCCAACTCCTACTCCAACTCCTACTCCAACTCATACTCCAACCCTACTCCAACTCCTACTCCAACTCCTACTCCAACTCCTACTCCAACTCCTACTCCAACTCCTACTCCAACTCCTACTCCAACTCATACTCCAACTCCTACTCCAACTCCTACTCCAACTCCTACTCAAACTCCTACTCCAACTCCTACCCTACATCTACCCAACTCCTACCCTACATCTACCCAACTCCTACCTTACATCTACCCAACTCCTACCCTACATCTACCCAACTCCTACCCTACATCTACCCAACTCCTACCCTACGACTACCACTATTAAGTATTTAAAGAAAATGAAAGAAAAAAACTTTCAATGTTAGCTTTATCTCGACAAATGGGGCCTAGGAATTTGTTGCCAATTTTTTAATTGCCCAAATCTCGTTGCGTAGGTGGAGACGCTCAGTTTGATACCCATATCGGCTAAACCTACCCCTACCCCTACCCCTACCCCTGCTCTTACCCCTATTCCTTCCCCGACCCCTACCCCCCCCCTACTGATTTTATTTTAATAAAAAAAAATTTGATTAATATTTTCCCTTAAAAATATGAGCCACATTTTGCAAAATGGGGCTTTGGAGCTAACTGCTAAGTTCAAGGGGAAAGTAAAAAAACAGCGCTATATAAATTTTTTAAAATATCAGAGAAAAAATTGCCGTTTTCTATTAAAAAATGCATTTTTAATGATTTTTTACGTTCACCGAATTATTTTCTCCTTGTATATTTCAAATAAATATTTCAATATTGATCGGGTAGGTATTTATAATGGCGCCGTGTAAAATCGCCTACGCATTAAAAAAAACATATTTCTATTTCAACAAATTCATTTATTTAAAATATTATTAAACCTTCAAAGCATTTTTTTCATACTATTCCGATAGGCTGCTGCTCTGAAAAATAGGGTACCTACCCGGAATTAAATTCGAATTCTTCAGTTCATTAGGTTTTTGGGTAGGTACTTTGTAATATTGCACTTTCCTTCAAACTGATCCCATAGAAAACGGAATCAGCGCGAAAGAATAAAATGAAGATTTTTATCAACTTTTTAACTGTCAAAAGTTTGAACGATTATTGTGTAATTTTCGACATGGGTGTCTGTAAATGTCGCGATTGTTAAAACTACCGACACCTGTTTTAGTAAGGATTATCCATTTATTTAACCTCTTCGACTCACAGAAATGAAAGATTAAGTATTTTCGTGGCCGACGGCAATAGTGGAAGAAAATTTACCGCCGAGAGATCAGGTTTATGTTCTTGTACGTACTTTTTAAATATTCTCGTGGCCAATTATTTTTCTTTCACCGGCAACACGTAGGGTGAGAAAGATCGCTTGAAACTCGAATGAAGATCGAGCAGCGCCACCCGGCGGGTACGAAGATTGCGGTTGAAAATAGAACCGACTCGATTGTATTTGAATTTTTGCTTACTGATTTAAGGTTAGTTCTAGTTCTCGCCAATAGATGGAACCCGTAATCGTTCAATATCTTCGATACAAATTTTTCAGTAGTTTCCAGAGATTTTTGTTAGATCACATTTTCCCCAGATTTTTATTCCATCATTTTCAGTAGTTGGACCGGAAAATTGACCCTTGCGGTGATCTAAACTCTACGGGCGGTTCGGTCTACTTTCGCGAGACAGCAGGAAAAAAAACCGTGGAGAAAAAAGTGAAATTCGTGGTTCGCGTAAACGAACCTTGGGGTGTTTTAAATGGATAGGGCGCATGGTCGTTTTCGGCTAGCCAGCCAAGTCTGAAATGGGGAAAAGTTAGAACAATACTATATATATACTAGGTTTTGCCTATTGCAGTCCTGCAATTGGTTTGTGTATTTAGAATATGTATTGTAATGTGGATGAAGCAAGGAGTGTGTGTGTTGGAAATAATTTTTATAACGAATATTTGTTAAAATATTTATACTCACCCTCCTACCCCTACTCCAACTCCTACTCCTACTCCTACTCCTACTCCTACTCCTACTCCTACTCCTGCTCCCACTCCCACTCCCACTCCCACTCCCACTCCCACTCCCACTCCCACTCCCACTCCCACTTACCCACCCCACTCCCACTCCCCTACTCCTACTCCTACTCCTACTCCTACTCCCACTCCCACCCTACTCCTACTCCTCACTCCTACTCCCAATTCTAATTCTACTCCTACCTCCCTACTCCTACTCCCACCCACTCCCACTCCCACTCCCACCCCACCTCCAATTCTACCCCACTCCCACTCCCACTCCTGCTCCTGCCTGCTCCTGCTCCTGCTCCTGCTCCTGCTCCTGCCTGCCCTGCTCCTGCTCCTGCTCCTGCTTCTGCCCTGCTCCTGCCCTGCCCTGCCCTGCCCCACTCCTACACCCCATTCTCTGCTCCTGCCCTGCCCCTGGCTCCCACCCTACCCTACTCCTACAACTACACCTACTCCTACTCCTACACCTACTCCTCTCCCGCTCCCGCTCCCGCTCCCGCTCCTACTCCTACTCCTACTCCTACACCTACACCTACTCCTACTCCTACACCTACTCCTCTCCCGCTCCCGCTCCCACTCCTACTCCTACTCCTACACCTACTCCTACTCCCACTCCCACTCCTACTTCCACTCCCACTCCCACTCCTACTCCCACTCCCACTCCTACTCCCACTCCAACTCCCACTCCTAATCCTACCTCTACTCCTACTCCTACACCTACCCTACATCTACCCAAGTTCTACCCTACATCTACCCAACTCCTACCCTACATCTACCCAACTCCTACTCTACGACTACCGCGATTAAATATTTAAAGAAAAAACTTTCAATGTTAGCTTTATCTCGACAAAAAGGGCCTAGGAGTTTGTTGCCATATTTTTAATTGTCCAAATCTCGTTGCGTAGGTGGAGACGCTCAGTTTGATACCCATATCGGCTACCCCCACCCCTACCCCTACCCCATCCCCTGCACTTCACTATTCCTACCCCACCCCTAGTGATTTTATTTCAATAAATGTGTTTTGCGTAATATTTTTCCTTGAAAATATGAGCCACATCTTGCAAAATCGTGCCTAGGAGCTAACTACTAATTTTGAGGCCAAAGTAAAAAAAGCGCTTTATAAATAAAATAAAAATTTCACAGAAAAAATTGTCGTTTTCTATCAATAAATGCATTTTTAATTATTTTTTTCATTAACCGAATTATGTTATCTTTGTATATTTCAAATGAATATTACAATATTAATCGGGTAGGTACTAATAATGGCGACCTGTAAAATTGCCTACGCATTAAAAAAAAATCGTAATTTTATTTCAAGAAATTCGTTTATTTTAAATATTATTAAACCTTCAAAGCATTTTTTCCCGATAGGTATGTTCCTCTTAAAACTTGGGTACCTACCCGAAAATTAAATTCGAATTCTTCAGTAGATTGATATGACGGGTGCTCGGGCAGTTGGTATTATTCTAGGAATAACGCAAAAAGGGAGGAATAGAAAAGCGATCTTAGGTAGTTACAAGTAATTTATTTTTATATACGTGGGTTTAGTCTTAAAACTAGATCCAATAGACATTTCCTCGACCCGTTGGCATCAGTACCTTGTGAGGTCCACTCCACTTGGGGGCAAAGCCGGCGTGGAATCCCGCTGCTAAGTTCGATTGAGGGTGTTCCTTCATCAGGACCTCTTGGCCCGTCTCGTAAGTAGATAGGTTTTCAACCAGTGGGGCGTAGCCCTCGCTGTACTTGCGCTGGGAGTCCCTGATTGCTTGGTCTTGGACTTCCCGTTCGCGTGCAATAGTGGCCGGCTCAGTAAATTCGTCGGATGTGTGCACCATCCATTCGCCGGGTCGAGGCAGGTCGTAACCTAGCAGGGCTTGGCTCGGTGTTATACCGGTGGCGGCATTCTGACGGCCGCGTAGAGTCCCGAGGATTGTGGGCAAGTAGGTATCCCAGTTTATGTGCGCCTGACCTAGGTAGATCCGTAGTCCCTTTTTTATTTCTTGATTGCGTCGTTCCGTGACGTTAGCCCGCGCGTGGTATATGGCTGTAGTCCAATGCAGGCATTGCCAACGCTCAATGGCGTGGTTCCATAGCGTATGTCTGAACTGGGATCCGTTATCTGTAAGCACGGCTCGGGGGTAGCCGAATCGATTGAAGACCTCTGTCTCTAACAGCTTTATTAAGTGTGGAGCCTTACTCGAGCGAATCGGGAAGGCTTCAACCCATCTACTGAAGAGATCTGTCGCCACTAATATGAATCGGTTCCCTTTGGTGGTCGTGGGGTATGGTCCCATCAAGTCGATGGCTACGAGTTCAAATGGTTTATTCGCTTGGGTACTACCAAAGGGGGCCGCCGGGCGTATTGGCCGGGCTCGTGTAGTCAAGCAGATCATACATTCGTGAACATGTTTTTCTATGTCGCTTCGCATGTTCGGCCAGAAGTAGTGGCTTCGGGCCGCCCTAAGGGTCTCCTTCGCCCCCGGGTGGCCCGCTACGGGGCTATTATGGTAGGCGGTCATAACCTTGCTGGTCATGCTTGTTGGTACCACCAACTGGGGCTCGCCGTGTGACCTCCTCTTCCAGAGGTATTCTCCTATTCGATCATAACTCCGCATGAAGCGACGATCTTGTGCACAGGGATTGGCTCGTGTGCTAATGTGGCGAAGCCGCCTAAGTTTCCTTTGGGTGTCCTGGTCCGTCCTCTGCCGCTCCCTGATTTCTTCGGCTAATGCTACGTTGATCGGCGTTTCACTGCGCTCCCGATTCAGGTCTTCTACCTGCCGGGGAGGAGGATCACCCTCCAGAGGGACTTCCAAGTGCATCACGTGAGCACCTGATGCTTCGCTACTGTCTCCATTCGTGGGGTACACCATTCTGTCAAATTCTTCTAAGTCTGGGTTTACGGCCGTATTACTGGGCATGCGAGACAAGGCGTCGGGTAATTCGTTGTCCTTTCCCGGGCAATGTTCCAACGTAAAGTCAAACTCCTGAAGAAGCAACGCCCAGCGAGTCAGTTTGGTTCGTTGATCCTTCGCGTTATGTAACCACGTGAGAGCTTGGTTATCCGTCCGCAGTTTGAAGTGCCTACCTTCGAGGTACGGCCGATATCGCTTGATCGCCCACACGGCTGCCAGCGCTTCCTGCTCATTCGAATGAAGGCGTTGCTCGGATTCAGTAAATTTTGCGCTAGCATAAGAAATAACATCCGTCCCTCCGTCTGGACGGGAATGGTACAATACGGCCGCTATGCCGAACTTACTCGCATCCGTTTGAATAATAAATTCTCGATTGAAATCCGGTCGAGACAACTAAGTGCTTCTTGGACCCTCGTCATGGCATCCTGGGCGGCCGGTGTCCATCGGTACGGTCGCCGTGTACTAAGTAGGTCTGTCATCGGGGCCTCGTTCAGTCGACGATAATCGACGCAGAATCGAAATCCAGTCCGCCCCTTCCGAGGGGCCATCACGACGGGAAAGCAGTATGGGGACCTGCTGGCTTCGATTACTCCATCCGCTAACATTCCTTCTAGCTGGTCGTATAGCTCCTTCTTCTTTGCATCCGATAACCGGTGAGGTGCAATGCGAATTGGATTTTTATCCTTTAGGTGAATGACGTGTGGTTGTAAAGGTACGGGCCCTGCATATGGGCTGAAGAGCTCCTTAAAATCAGTCAATAATCTGTAAATGCCCCGCATCTGGTCTTCTGGGAGGTCAGGAACCTTTGGCAGCTCAACCTTCGCTCGGCTGGTAGGGAGACGCCGTTGAATTAGGTGCGTACTCATCCTCTCGCAGCGGCCAAAGTGCAAACATCCCCGATAAAAGTCCACAACGGCTCTCTGGGCGGTAAGCCAAGCGTTCCCCAAAATTAGGGCTTCTCGTAATCCGTCTACGACCAGAAAATCATCTTTTAGCTCTTTATCTTGTATAGCCCAGAGAAGAGTTGTCTCCGCTGTAATAGTCATGGATGCGGAGGTGTGGGCCAAGTTTATTTTCTTCAGCGAGGATTCCTTACAGTCGTTATGTGCAACTAGTTCGGCCCTGACGAGGTTGTGGGAAGCTGCTGAGTCGACAAGTGCTTCGAAGTCTCGTCCTTGAATCTTCACCCGGATTCGGGGCATGAAGGCGACATTTCCAGTTGTTGCGGTATTACACGTTGGATATGTGATGTGAGATTCCGCCCCGGGTGTGTCTGGTACTATGGCCGTTTCCGAATGTAAGTTAGGACGGCACGTTTCTATTAGCGGCGGCAAGGGTCCATTTTGCGCAATAATAGTGGGGATATTCGGTGTAAGAGGGGCGCCTATGTAAGATGCTGGGTCCCCGTGTTGTGCGCGAGCGACAGAGCGTTGCGGGGACTGGAGTGGATGTCTTTGAATCGGATGTATACCAGTGAGCACCTCACGTGGCGTTTTCTGGTACCCATTTGGGTTTATCTCTGGGGGCCCTGGGCAAGTGGTTTTGCCTCCATACTAGGCGGTTGACATTTTTTTTTGCCCCCGCAAGAAAAATTATTAAAGTGGTATAATCTGTTATTTTCACTAACATTTTTGGTTCACGGTGTTCAGTGTGGTTAGGGCTCCCCCCTGGTGTGTCTGTTTTCCCGGTATTTTACCGGGAAGTGCCCCATAAGTAACTTTTAGTTTGTATTTGTTTTGACAACTTTGTATTCCTGCGAAAAGTGTCATTTTTTTTGTTATAAAATTTTGATTTTCCATAAGATTCCTTATTCAGGGTGTTTATTGTGGTGCGACCTTTAAAACGGTGTGTATATCTTCCCGATATTCTATCGGAAAGTGTCTAAAAAGTGACTTATAAATAGTTGTTTTTGTCAAAATTCCGCAAGTTCTCAGTACTGTGGCTACGGGGTTCGCCCCAACGTGTACAGCGACACTTTCTTAGTATAGCGAGTCTAGTAAACTTGCTCTGATTGGTCAGAAACTCAGTATAGACGTAATTATTCCCAAATTTTTCCCTACTTTTCGTTTTATCCCTCGATTTTCTCCCTTTTCTCCCTCATCCCATAGAACTTTTGCCCATTTTTCCCTGATTTTCCCTATGTGTTTTGCTTGAAGTGAAATTTGTTATAGACAGTGACGAACAATGACGGATTCCGAGGGCGAGCCACCTGTTGATGAAGTGGAGTGGACGAACAATATGTCTTTGCTCGACGAGAGTATTGACGAGTTGATTGAGAAGTCTAAATCAGGGGTTCTGACTGAAGAGGAGGCTTTTAAATTGGATCTAACCGTAAAAACAAGGAGAGTTTACTCTAAACTTAAAACAATTCAGCGACCATCAACTTCATCAAGCCCCGTTTTAATTCCTGTTAATGTCACTCGTGATTTACCTATTGTGGTTTCCCCTTCCCCGAATCAAGAAAACAAAAAGAGGCCTAGAACGGAAGAGATTTGTGTCTCCGACTCTTCTGTAGAATCAACCAATAAGGTAGGTATCTTTATGGATACCCTAAATAAACTGTCCACAATTATTCTCGAGGGGAAAAATAAGTTAAATAAAGAAGATAAACGTGCTATTCAATTATGTACGGATACTGTGCGCAATGAATATCTTAACGTGTCTTTTGACCTGACCAGTGCGAATAGTCGTGTACAAGTACTTAACAAGGTTTTAGTTACTCAGGCTAACATTTCTTCCACGCTAGAGACAATCTCTAAGAATGTTGACAAGCTCTCTCACTCTTCTGGTGCTGTTGAGACTCAAGTTTTTCCCAAACCTTCCTATGCCGGAATTACGGCGGGTCCCCCCCCCGTCAACACGTTTATTAGTCGATGGTAAGGAACGCTTTGTTCCACAGAGACTTCCTACGGTACTCCTTTATCCAAGCGTTCCAGAGGGTAAAACCTCTGATAGTACGAGGTCGACTATGACCAAAGTATTGAACCCACAGACTGATGGTTTCCAAGTTGTTCGTTCAAGAAGGCTTAAAGGTGCGGGCATTCTCCTTCAGACCTCGACGTCGGAAGGATTGGACAATATTAAGAAGATGAGTGACAAACTTAAAGCGACCGGGATTAAGTTGATACATCCCCAGGGCAGACTACCTAAGATAGTTCTATATGACGTCCCCCGTGGGGATGTGTCGGCTGATCCTGCTCTTTTCGAGGAAATTTTTGTAAATAATATAGAAGGCAAGGTGAATGTATCTAGGGAGGACCATTTACGTACCATGAGGCGCGTGTCTCTTTTTGGGAAGCGAGATGAACCGGTTATGAACATGGTGGTCACTTGCCACCCGGATATCAGGCGTGCTTTAATTGACAGCGGGTACTGCTTTCTTGGTTGGAACGCTTGTCGCGTTAGAGATTTTTTGGGTGCTGTAAGGTGCTTTAAGTGTCACTTATATGGGCACGTCTCTAAGGCGTGTACTCAAACTGAAAAAACGTGCCGTCACTGTGCCACTAGTGGTCACGATATAGAGGATTGCCCTAAGAAGGCAGAGCCTGCTGTCTGTGCCACGTGTTCTAAATTTAAGAAACCGAGCGATCACCGTACAGGTGATAGGGGCTGCCCTGCTCAACGGGTGGCCATTGACAACCTGGTTCGAATGACTGATTATGGCAGTCACTAACCTCCCTTGGTGCATTCATCTTGTAAATTTGGGAACCTTTATAATCTTTCCGTTTTGTGTTGATATATATTCTTACGTCATTCTGTTCATGTATTCTATTATCTTGCCTTAGTTACCTAAATATCTAGGTAACTTAAGGTGAGTCCTTAGGCTCTATTTTAGTTTAAAATGTTTATTTTGTCTTCCTGTTTTTTTTCTCTTTTAGTTTTCTCA